>OY987243.1:15760569-15796396 GCA_963920765.1 Ulota crispa
AATGATTTAAAGCTCCCCACCAATACATAAATCTAAAGAACGTATTTCATATTTTTATTTTTTTTAAGTGCAGTTTTTAACGAAGTTTTTGGGTTGCCCAATCTTGCTTGTTTTCTAGAAATTAATTTTTAACTTTTTCAATAAATGTCAAAATGAAGAAAAATTAGATGCCCACGTAAATTTTTGAATTTCCCATCATGTATAAAAGTTTTAAAAAATCACGCAAAGTAGTTTAGCCATAAGTACATGCCTAAAATCCCATTTGTCTCCAAAAAGGGGGCTTGGTCCTTTAGGGGTTAATGCTTATTGTATTTATAAACTAACTTTTGCTTGTGTTTTTGTATGAAAGTTTTTTTTAATGTGAGGTTGTGTCTCAATAAAGTGAAAATTATCTAGCAGATAATTCTACAATGAACATTTAGAGAAGTTGACAAAAATGAGTTGGAAGCATGTGTGTTACTTGAATTGGCAACTTTGAATTCAAATATTATATTGTGATCTATGTGTAAGTCAATGTAATTACAAAACTTATTTGGAAGTGTTTCAATTCTTATTTTAGTACCTTTTTGTATAGTTTTTTTTTTTTTTTTTTTTGCACTATATAAATTTTTTTTTCCAAATTTTAGGCAACAAATGTCCATAATTATAAAAAAATTATGCAAGTATTTCAAGAATTAATTTTTGCCAAAGCTGCTAGTAAGATGCGGTATGTGAGTTAGATGTCAACCCATGCATCCTTGAAAAAAAAAAGATACAAAGAAATTGGAGGAGGATATTGCCCACAAATTGTTCAAATGTACTTTACAATGGTTATGTCAATGGGAAAATTTTTTAGTCAACTTTCTTTGACTATGTAATTGCTTCCATTTTACTTTTTTGTTAGAAAAAAACCAAGTACTCCACATGATGTTTTAGGTTTACACCGTATGGATTTTGTAATTGAGACTTATTACTTTGAGAATCTCTTTATTGAAACTTCAATTAGGAATAATTTTTTTGGGAGGAAGTTCCTTTAACTCCTAAAGGCCCAAACCCTTTTTTCTATGAAAGTCATTGAAAACCGCCACTTCTAGGGGCAATGAATAGAAAAGTAGAATTAAAAAAAAAAAAATCCAACTGTAGGATCCTACCCTAGACTATGGAAGGTACTTGTAGGAAAAAAATCAACTCATTCTAGATCTAGAGGAGCAAGATATTGACATTTGAAGTGCAAAAAAAAAATCCTTGCTGCCTAGAAATTTCAGAAGCCTTTAACCTCTCCTATATCAAAAAAACTGCTCTACAAAAAGTTGAGGTTTATTTTTCCATGCAGAGGACCAAGTTAGGTAAGTGCGGAAGAATTGCCAAAAGAATTGGAGGTGTGACACATACTTTGTAAAATCTTGCAATGCCAGAAGGCCATGGAATTAGCCTATGCACTAGGAAAAATTGAAGGATTTATGTAAAATTTAGAAATTTGAATTAATTTGATCCAAGTGGTGAAAACCAAGGAATCTTAGTGTACTACAACTTGGAAAGAAAAGTAAAATAAATAAATAAAATCACCAAATTTTAGAAGGAGCAAAAGGAATGGAGGTTTGGGAGTTCCACACCTACTTGCAAACTAAAACTTCTTAATCATTAATCAAAATTGAATGATTCAAAGCTAAGATATATAAAAATCTAAAGAGCCAACTCCAGATTTTTAGTTTTAAAAAATGCAAATTTTAAAGAAGTTTTTTGGGGTGCCTAGATTGCTTGCCCTCCCCATTTTTCCAAAATTCATGCATAACTTCTTCAATGAGTGTTGGAATGAATGAAGAAAAAATTAGATGTGCACAAATATCTTTGAATTCCTCAACATCCTTAAAAGTTTCAAAAAAATTGTAAAAATTGGTTTAATCATAGGTACATGCCCGTGGTTCATTTGTCTCAGGAGGGGACAGTTGGGCCTGTAGGGGTTAAGACACTACATGATTTAAATGTTATTTGTTTACCATAAAATCCAAGGAGAAAATTTAGAAGGATGGAAAATGAATCAATTAGATTGTTAAGAGATAAAGCAATATTTGATAAATTACTACAAAATGATTGTGGAAACGCACATTGATTCAACAAATGACATTGCAATCTTCTCCTAGAAAAATCATGCATATATTTCCTACTCTGAATATTGCGCTTAGGTTGCCTCACACTAATTCTCATATCTTACACATTTATTGCTGTAAAAGTGATTTTCATCACTAATTAATGCATAAAAACTAGTTTTAAAGGGCCTTGCAACCACTACAAAATTACTGCAAAAAAAATTAAGAAAGTTCAAGTTGTAAACCATGTGAAATCCAAGCATGGTCAACCATTAGTGTGGGGCAACCTAAATACAATATTCAATGTATATTGTATAGAACTTGACAATAATCACTGTTGAGAAAATCTTCCAAAAACTTAAAGATATGATTACGTTGCAAAATACAAATTCTTTTTGCACCACTATATACTAGTAAAAATAGAACTCTTAAATTTAAGAAGCTAATAACTGTTTTGATTTAATGAGTAAAATAAAATATCATCTCCAGAGAACTCAATTGTCACTGGATAGAGGTGAATGTCAAAATGACAAATTTCCCACATTATCATTTCCATATACACCTAAAAAGTCAACGTTAAATTTGAAGATAAACATGATTGTCAAATTTTAAAATTTGGGCTCGTCTCCCAAACAACTTGCCGATGCAATGAACTGCACTTTGCAACTCTTCGGGAAAACTTGATTTGTGAGTTCAAAAAGTCCACAAAATGTACGCTAATTTCACACTTAGACAACATATGGACGCTTGAACAATGGCACGATCATAATACCTCTAAAAGGACCATTTGGAATGTACAAAAGACTCTAGAACCCCCTAAAACTCTCATTTTGACCACTTATTTGTATATACAATGAGTCTTAATCCCATTTTGCTACCGCAAATTGGTCTCAAGACTCGTATATTATGGTGATGTGGGATGCAAGTTGGGGGATTTTGAAAAACAAAAAAGTAGAAGATTTACTAAAGAAGGGAGTAGCCCCATTTAGCATAGCAGAGGTAAATGTGATGTTCCCATTTAGCACATGCAACTCCATTTAGCATTATTTTTGTAGAAATCCAACTTGAATTTTTTAGTAGAAATTTCATTTATAAAAAAGAAGATTGGTATTAAACCAATTTAAAGAGCTGAATTTAAATAATTGTAAAGTAAAATTTCTAATAAATTAATCATTTGAATTTAATTTAGTAAAAATAAATATATGTCATTCATAAAAAGAGCACAAAGAAAATTATTATTTTTGAAGAAATTAAAAACATCCAATGAGGCACATTTAAATTTAAATAAAAAAAATTGAAATAGAAAATTGCACCCCTTGGAAAATAATGAACTTCAATTTCAAAATTAATAAAATCTCCACTGTGGTTCAATCCATTCCTTAAATTCAAATCAAATTGCCTCTTCATCTCTCCCTCCCCACTCCTTTGTAGTTCAATTTTAAATCCAAGTTGGAAAAAGATTCAATGGGTTTCATCAAAAGATGTCCTTTTACACCCAACACCCATGTCATGTATTGTCCTTTCACATTATCCCTGGGCCCTTGACCAATTACTAATTATCAAACCAATCACACACACAAACACAAAATACACTAGGAAAAGTGGACATTCTTTTATAAGGATAGATATGAATTATTAACATTTTGGCAATTTCAATCATATGAGTAGTTGTGTACTTAGAAATTGATATGTGTGATTGTTTATGCCACTTGAAAAGTATAATTGTAATCCTTTGAAATTTCATATTGGCCGAGGAAAAACTTGCATAAAATTGTTGTTTAATAAATTCACAAAAATTCATTTTAATAATTTATCGGCTAGTACATTTAAAAAATATGAAATGTACATGTTTGTACAACTATTGTCCCTTTTCCTCGAATCCTATCAAACAAGTTTGTTCTCCAGATGAGTCTTTTACTCCACATTGTTGAAACAAGATAGTTCTAGAATTTCTTACAAAAGGACTCATCTAGAAGCAATATTCTTCATTTTGAAAAGCATTTTTTTTTTCTACTAATCTATAACTCTACAAATAAGCATGATGTTTTCAAAACGTTAGTATCACAATATTATCGGCGTAATGGCACAATCAAGGTACCAAAAAAGGACTGCTTAACTCCAATTTAGTCATATCCATGATACTTCTTCTATTTTTTACGTTTGACTAGATAGTGCTATGCTCTTAAATTTTTTGACAAGAAGTTGCTTATACTTGTAGATTAGTAGAAAAAAAAAACAAACTTTTTCAAATGATGAATGTTATCTTGTCCAAATGAGCAATTTTGTGAAGAGTTCTAGAACTGTCTCATTTCATCAAAATGAAGTAAAGGACTCATCCAGACTACAACTTTGGATAGTAGGAATTAGGTTAATGCATTTATAGTTGTGCAAGCTTCTATGGTCCATGAATTTAAAGTGTATTAATCCATACATTATTAAAATTAGTTGTTATGAATTCTTTTAGGGAAAATTTCATGCGAGTTTTTCTACATCTAATAAAGAAAATTAAAAATTTGTAATTTTTTTTTACATGACAAAAGCATGCACATATGCTTGTTTCTAGGTGCACATATGGTTAAAATTATTAAAATGTTAATAGTTCATTTTAGGGAGCCATTGCAAATTACAAGTCAAAAAAAGTCTAGATCAAGACATTTGGGTTCTAATCACTTTTATGGTGTGAAAAAAAATCAAGAAAGTCCATTTGATGGAAGGAACAATTTCTAAATGAATGTCTTAACATAAGGAAAGCTTAAGAAAAATGTTTCATCACTTGCAAGTTCAAACTTTTCCCTAAACAAAAATAATCCGGACTCACTAGTGCAAGTGAAGTAAGAGTCATGTCCAAAGGTCCAGCAAGTGCAAGTGAAGTAAGAGTCATGTCCAAAGGTCCAGCAAGCTCTTTTGGGGATACCTTGATTGTGCCATCACCCATCCATTAAGGTTTAATAGTTAGGAGAAATATCATAGGTAAGGCCAAATCATAGATAAGCAACCCTTTTGGGGTACCTTGATCATGCCCTTGTCTGCTTCCCTATTTTTTGAATAGAACCATCAAGGTTCCTAATCACATCTAGCTTGATAAAAATACCTCTAGTTGCCACCTCAAGCGTTGAACCATTGGGATTGTGCAATACAATCTTCCCTGCATCCTCCATAGACTCCCTAGCGGTAGCCAATAAAATAGAGCACAGATTCAGCATGTCAACCTTGAAGAAATCAAGAGGAAACTCTTGCACTCTAGGTTCATACTCAACCCAAAGCGTCGTGAGTTGAGGGCAAGGAGATAGACAGTGAATGGGAATGAAGGGCAACTGAAGCATCTTGAGCCGATTAGCACAACGTAGTTGCAATTTTTGGTTGCTCTTTATACTATGACAATGGGAAAAATGGAGATACTCCAGCTCAAAAAGATCCCCCACATCGGGTGGAATTGATTCTAATCCACACTCAAACACATCAAGTATCCTCAGCTTTTTCAGCTTGCCTATTGAGCTAGGCAAGCTCTGAAGATTGGGGCATGACCTTAATTTGAGTTCAACCAAGTTGACTAATCTGCCAATGTCCAGTGGAAGTTCCACCAAATCATCACACTTTTGAATATCCAATACACAAAGGCCTTTGAATGATCCCAACTTTTGCATGCCAAGATTTGTGAATCGTGATTGCCAGAGCTGAAGCCACCTCAATTGCCATGAGCACTCGGATAGGCAATCACCCAACAAGGAAGGTTCAGAGTATCCAATTACAATCAAGAACCTCAGCTTGGAATAATAAGGGCAGATTTGTAAACCTTCTTGATGTACTAAACCAGCAATCAATGGCACACCTGCATCATTGCAGTCCTACATCATCCACAAAGACTAATGAGCTTATGGCATCATGAATCTAACACTCCAAATGGCTCAATAATTATATTACTATCTTTTGGCTAGTGTAACTTAAATAATTGATGTTGAAAGCATTTCAAAAACATATTTAAAAAATATAATAATACACAAATTTGGAAATTGAACAAATAAAATAGAGCTCAATGAAAATAAGCTAAAAGAAAGCAATATTTGTTAATTTGGGGAAAAAATTTTAATTTGAGACTTTTGAAATTTATGATTTTTAGTGATTTTTGGTGATTTAGAGTGAATTTTATGATGATCTCTTCACAACCTTACATCAATGATGAAATATCTTGAAGGAATTATCAAAAACTCACTTTCAATCACTAAAATATTCTCACAAATGTAAAATTTAATATCCCCAAAATATGTTTTGGGAAAGACTTTTTTCCCTAAGTAACAAATATTTTCTCAAAGACAAAATATAAAGCAAACCATGCTTAAGAAAGATAATCCATGATAATGGCACAACAAGGTTTAAAAATGTGGTGTGTCAGTAGTCATTACCATGGATTCTCATTCTTAAGCATGAATTCCTATCTCTTTTGTCTTTGAGCTTATTTTTGATGAGCTCTATTTAATTTGTCAAAGTTTCAAAGCCATATGTCATTTTGATTATTTGAAATTGTTTTTCAATTTGTTTCAACAAAAAAGATTGCAAGTTCTAGTTATACACTAGGCACAAGATAGTATTATGTTTAGGGGGATTGATATATGTACCACCCCTTTTTGACTATTCTATCACACTTACTCTATATGGCCAATATTTCCAATATTAAAGTAGGTGTGGACCATGGGTAAAACATCACAAATTTATAAATGTAACTTAACATAGAAGTTGCAACGTTAATTATTATTTTCAACTCCGGATCTTGCTCATAGCATCAATTAAAAAAATCTAAATTATGCCTAGTTTAGTTTAAATTTTTGAAATTGATACTATGAATAGGATTCAGAGCTAAAAAGAAAAATTAAAATTTCAACTTCTGTATCAAATCATATTTACAAATTAGTAATGTTTTGCCCATGGTCCACACCTACTTTAATATAATAAATATCGATCATATAAAGTAATTGTGGTAGAATAGTCAAAGAGAGGTGGTACGTATATCAATCTCCTTATGTTTAGTGAATCTTTTAGAATGATAGATTGACAATGCTCTTACACTTACAAACCGTTCAATAAAACCGATATGTATATTTAAGCAAGCACAAGTACGTGACACGCTCAGTAACAAGAAGAAACTGCTAAATCTGGGGGCACAAACTCCGTCAAAGAAGCGTGCAATTACCTTCATATCTAATACATTCTTCACATCGTATAATCCAGAACTCAAGTCGAGTCCGCAATCCTTTCCCATCTCCCACAAGTAGATTGGGCGCTCTTTTACCTCCTCCTTCAACAATAGATGTTGACCCATATCCCGCAACTGATCGTGCATAAAAAAAATACTTCTCTTGCCAAAACTGTGCTTTTTGAGCAGTGACTTGTTCAGCAAGTTTTGTACTCCACTCTTTGAGTTCCAAATCTGCTTGATTAAACCCTGGAATGGATACCCAACTAAGAATATGTAAGAAAAGTCTAAGAACATTGCCTTCTCAAGTGGGGCTAGGCCATCAT
Source organism: Ulota crispa (assembly GCA_963920765.1). Classification (NCBI taxonomy): domain Eukaryota; kingdom Viridiplantae; phylum Streptophyta; class Bryopsida; order Orthotrichales; family Orthotrichaceae; genus Ulota; species Ulota crispa. The sequence continues at coordinate 15,768,150 of OY987243.1, forward strand.
AACTCACTCGTAAATTGCTCCAAAGCTTATCGTCAGCATTACCATCCAAGCTCTGTGCTGTGCGTAATTTTCATATGCATTTGTCCATAAACAAGTCCACTTGCAAAGATCTCCTTCATTATTTCCTTGGTATTCTGTACCAAGGTATGCAACGTCCTGGAATCGAGCTTTTAGACTATCTTTCAAGTCCTTGTCCACGGATTTGAAAGCATGTTGATCAAACAACTGCATGTCAAAGCCTTTCTCATCCCTGATTCCATTTACAATAACAATACTTGCCTTGCCCAACTTGTCAAACTTTGGCAATATTCCTTTGTCTCGACCAGTCACTATCAGTTTGCATTGGCTCCCAGACTCCAATGCACAAAACACCTGCAACCATGGTTGTTAATTTGGGTAAGATTTAGTTGTTGGACATCACACACAGACGCATGAAATAGATAGCATTGATATATGTGTTTGTCCCCTTGTATTTTTTAGGGAATTTTTAGGATTTTTGACCTAAAATAAGAAAAATCAAATTATTATTTTTCATGCTTATTGCTTGATATGGCTTTAAATTCATTTTTTGACTTCATGTTGGCAACAATAAGATCACCAACATGTACAAACTAAGTTTTTTTTTGTCATTTTTTATCATTTATAAAAATCAACTATGAATTTACTACATTGGATAGACCATGACTAGCTCAATCAGACACTCTGGACATACAAGCAAGCAGATAAGTGGTCCAATATAACAAACATGCTTGCAACGCTTGAAGGCACTCTTGAGAAGACACATCGTCAATCACAACTAACACTTTTTTTGTTGTAAAACACTCCTTGAGCTTGTCAAGGTGATGCGACTCCACACGTTCTCTTTCATTGAGTTTCTCCGCACAAAGCTTTTGGAGTAGTTCCTTTTGCACATCTTCAACTTTTTTTGCTTTGACTTCCTCTACATAGCAAGACTTTGCATAGTCACGAGCCTTGAGGTTGTAAACTATCTTGCTCAATATCGTCTTTCCAATGCCTCCCATTCCAAACAAGCCAATGACAGCAACTTGACTACTTTCTAGCCTCTCGCACACGTCAGTGATCATGTTGTCTATACCAATAGGCACCACATGAAGATGCACCGTGGCAGAACTAGAATGTTCTTGAATCACCTGACTGATGCAACTAGTCAACTTCAAGTAATTGACGTCCTCAGCATTTTGCGGTTTGCACACAGTCTTGTGATCGGCATGATTCAACACTAAAAATTCACTTGGACTTGGAAATTGTGCAAAATTTTGTCGTACAACCCACCTAGACATCCCCACCTGGACATCCCCATTCTCCAAGGCATGAGAAAGAAGAAGCGTGCCTCATCACCATGGTTGTTATTTTGAGCAAAATTTGGCTCTTGGACAGCATAAGCAATCACACTAAATATACAACATGGACAGAAATGTTTGTTCATGCTTGTTTTTTAGGGCATTTTAAGGTTTTTGACCTAAAAAAAGAGATAATCAAATCACTATTTTTCATTTTTACTACATGATGTGCATTTAAAATCCATGTTTTGATTTCTTGATGGCAACAATGAGTGTCACCAACATGCACAAAGTAAGTTTTTTTCACTAGTTTTTATCATTATTGTAGTCAACTATGAGTTGACTACATGAGATAGACTATGAGGGTAGTTGCAAGAATGACTTGCCAGTTTTGTCTCAAATACCCTTAAAACTAGTAGTATTAGACTACTAGGTAGTACTATCACTACTATGAGCTTTTGAATTTTTTTTAAAAAATAAAACAAAATATGGAAAATTTGTAAAGCACTTAAAAGTTAAAATAGCATACTCATGAACATTCAGAATTAGAAAGATTCTATTCTAAAAGTTAAGCACAAAAATAGAAGGATAGAAATTACCAATAAAAAGACAATTTCCTTTTTGCTTTTTAGAAAATAGTAAAAAAATTCAAAAAAATAAAATAAAAAATGTCCATTTCTCATCTCTCTCATTGGCTTGAGCGAATGCAAGCGCTTTTTGGAGGAAGGTTTTTGTCTTTCACCAATGGAGGGAGAAAGGATGCCCACTTTGAGACAATGTGCAAGGTAGAGATTTCTGAGTTTTGTAAAACCAATCTACATATCCATGTAATGCTTCCTAATGAACAACTTCCCTGATTTGTGGCATGAGATTTTCTTTTTTCAATCCAAAATAGTACTAAAACCCACCAAAGCTGCTAAGGTAGACATGCAATTGGGGTCCACTTAAAAATAGTAAAATAATTTTAAAAAAAACAAAAACATATTGAATGTCAACAACTTTCATGTTCACCTTACTCTGAAATTTTAGGCCAAAATGATTAAAATCGCAGAAGATAGGACCCAAAAACCACCCTCAGGAGGTGAAGGGGACAAAAAATAGGACATGTCATTCTTGCAATCACCCACCCATGAACTTAATCAGACAGTTCGGGCGTTTGGGCGTACAGGCAAGCAAGCGGACATATGGGTTGTCCCACGTAACAAGTGACAACCATGCTCATCACAAAAGCTGTTGTTGCAAAGCATTTACCTTGTGTTCACAATCTACAAACTGAACACTCTAGTTCAGTCAAGTCAAATAGTAACTAGACTAAGGAACACGCACCTTTGTCTGCTGTCCTTCAGCAACAACACAAATCTTGCACTTTGATTTCATGACCCCCGCGTCCAGCACTTCTAGAAAGTTGGCATGGACATCGCCTCTGTTAGTTTCGTTGCATCTCAAGTATTCCACCAATGAGCTCGTTTCAACTCCAGGAACCCAACCAGCTAGGTCAGCAAGTCAGACCCCCCATGAGGAGTGGCGTAGAAAAAGAAGGCCCTGGTGTTTTTTAGCAGGTTTCGATACCTCAGGTTGTCACGAGCTGAGTGACACCTCACAACGATCTCCTTTGCAATCAGCCCTCCAAGACTGTGACACACGAAAACTACCGGGCAACCAAGTTGGCCTATGTTGGCCTCCGGCAATACCATCTGCTCCAGCAGGCTCGAACCCAACATGGACGGCCTCATGTTTCCCGTTGTCCGTGTTTGCCGTGCACTAGAATCAGAAGCCAACGAGAGAATTCGGGCATGGGGATACTTTGCCCTCAGCCATGTCTCCGGCCATACCTGCAATCCGTCTCGAGTTCTCCACGTTTTGAAGTAAGCGCTCTTCAATCCACGCTTACTTATTGGAGGCCATGCATGAACACTATCTCCACTTCAATGCGTTGGCCAGGGCCGGGCTTGTAGAACTCGTACACTGCTTCTCCTACCAACTGCAAGGAGATGAAAACGCGTTACGCACCATTGTGCGTTTGGCAGATTAATCTTTACGAGCACATGATCTCACTTTCTCTTGCCCAAGACACAGTAGTGCAGCGCAAACAATACGAGGTACTAACCTCTGTTCCATGCCGTGGCTCCATGCTTGACGCACTCTCGTCCCACCTGATGCCTGATGGACCCTCCTTTTTGCAAGAGAGGTGATTCTCAGATACTTGAGAACGTGAGATTGTGATGCCTTTCAGTATCCGTTCTTGGACAGGATGCAACCTTTGTCGAAGATTGCAACGTCCGGATATCCCTCTTACAATAACTTCAACGACAAAACATATTAAGGACCCTGAACAGCAATCAAGCTTTAAAGCCACGCGATAGGAAAGCCATCATATTTCTACCCCTCGGCACTGGGTCTGTCATAGTCAGCACACACCCGGCATCGTCAGCTTCTTTGCTAGAAAAGAGTTTCACATCGATCCATATGAAAAAAGTTGGCATGTTCATCACTAGTTTCTGCAGAAATGCCAAGTCAACTCATCAGCAGATGCTATCTCGTTCAGCACAGTGAGCACACGAAGAGAAGACCAAGGTACCTCGCTTTCAAGCACGACACGAGAACCGCCAAGACGGGAGCGAGCTCTTGCAAGCGAACAAAATTCGAAAACTTAATACTGGTCAGATCCACCAATTTAGGGGCGAGTTGATTTCAACCCAATTAAAGCTCCGAAGACTTCCTGTTAACAAACCTCATCACCAACCATACGTCAAATGTGTACTCCGGCGTCGTCGAGATCCCGTCCAGAACCGCCAAAGGTGCTTGTTTGCAAGGTAGAAAACTACTCACCGAACCGAACCGACCATCCGCTTTGAAAACCTACCCGAGGAAGAAGAACTGTGAGCACAGTACTGTCATTGTCGCTGCTACTCGCTCTAAAAAAATCCTTTGGTAATTCTTTATCAGGAAAATTTTAAGGATACCCCTGGAATTTGCCAGTTTGTATAGATACTCCTGATTATTCAGAAATTGCACAAATACCCTTGTACCGTAATTTCCAAGCGTTTGTTCTATTGTTCATGCCACTTCTTTCTCCTTTGTGCGCATACTGCTTCTTTTCCACTACTTACTTTAATAGGTCATGTAGGAAATAGAGTGCATAACACCAAACGCTTGAAAATTATGGTCTAAGGGTATTTGTGTAATTTCTGAAAAATCACGAGTATCTATGCAAACATGGCAAATTTCAGGGCTATCCATAAAATTTTCCCTTTTCTTTAGAAACACTGACGGTAGAACCTACACCAAAAGGTCCCAAAGAACGACACGCGCTCACACTACCACAAGTTTCGATCATCTACCAAAAGGAACAGTATGGGCATCGGCAACAATAGAAGATGCAAGCTTCACGAAGAGGATGCCACGAACGCAAGAACTGCAACAATAAATTAAGGCATGCTGAGTTTGTAGGGTTTAAATAGTATGCTGATACTCACCCAAAAAGCTCCCGCAAAGAACAGACACTGCCGCCAAAGCGTTGAGTACCAGAGTATACAGCAGATCAACTACTCCACCACTTGGAAAGCCCACGTCTTCGGATACAGACTGCTTTCACGAACACGTTTGCAGTACCGCCAGTAAGAGCTTCAAAGAGGGCAATAGGTAGGCAATTCCGACCTCCTTTAACTTACAGGTCATGTCCAGAAGCACACGGAACTCTGGAGACCGACAAAATTGTTGAAGAAACAAACGTTCTCAACACATCGAAAATATTATTCATTCGGCTAGATTAGATCTCGTTAGCTCGAGTCTGTAGCAACCGACCACTGATTGAAACGCGTTATTCGTTAATTTGGGAAAAATGAGGGGTCCCATTTTGTACTCACATGAATCTGAGACTGTCACCGTAATTTATGTGTAATCATATTCTTTAAATTCAAGAGGCCTCCTGAAACCTGCTTAACCCCTAAAGGATCAGACCCCCTTTTTAAAAACATAGCGATTTTGGGCAAGTACCTTTGATTGGAACATTTCATATTTTATGCTAAAAATTTAATAGAATGTGGGGACAAGATTTATCTTTCATATGCACTAAATTTCATGACATTTGGAATTATTAGTAAAATGTTATGGCCTAATATGTTGTTTTTTACGTTTGTTGGGCAGCCTAGGCAAATTTTTAAAAATCGCTTTTTTCAAATTTTTTAAAAATTGGTTTAGGAGATTTGTGTGAATGTAAGAAGCTTTGAATAATTCTACTTGGATCAACGAGATGAAAGTAATGAGGATTTTTTGTTTGCAGGTAGTTATGGATTCTCTACTCCAAACTAAACTTTGAAGTCCATTCGTTTACTCAAATTTCAACATTTGGAACAAAAAACAAAACCAAATGATGAATATTGTTTATGACAATATTATGACCATTGGGATTGGCATTTTTCATTTCCATAATTAAATTCTTAACAATTTAATGGTTTGAATCATTCTCTACTTCTTTTTACTTACTAATTCTTTTCCATATGTTATACAACTCCAAATGATTTGAAACTTTTTTGATATGTACTTTACATAGGTGGAATAAGGAATTTAGAGAAGCACCGCCCACATGGCCTTTTTTCACAAGACGTTTTTGAATACTCAAACCATTCTAACTTCCAATCCACGTGGCAGAAATCTCTGAATTTTTTTCCACATCTTCTCAAACCATTCTTTTGCAAGATCCTACGGTCACATATGCATAAAAATGTTTTTGTTTTCAAATTTGGTTGACGCTCTATAAATGGCAGTTTTGAAGAGTTTTTGGTGAAAAATTTGCTTGGTCATTTAGGGGTTAATGAACTTTTTGTCCAAATTTTCAAATGTTAACAAATTTTTTGTCAAAAAAGAACATCTTTTTAGAAGATATATATCTCATTTCATTAGAAAATAGTCAACAGATTCCCAAACATGGCGTTCAATTCCAAAAAAACCAAAGGTCCCCTTTTGTAAGCATTTTCCCAAATTAACGAATAACGCGTTTTGAGTACTTATTCTAACGCTTCCCAAGAAAATAGTTAGTGCGTTTTGTGTACCATTAATAGACTTTCGATTTAAACAAGAAGTACAGTAATTTAGCAAAGGGGTAGACTGACAACGCTTTGAGCACTCCGCTGAAAAATATAGAATTATTCAGACACGTCCATGAGATGTGGTTCTGTATAAAAGAAACTTGCCGAGGTTCAATGAGTTATGATTTAAAGGAAAATCTCCGCATAAAATGGCACCATCTATGCAAGTGCGTGGGGCTTCTAGCAACGCTATCAACTGTGCAATAAAGTACAGGAGTCCTCAAAGAATCATGAGGCCTACCCAGATACGATTCACACGAGACAAAAATAGAAAACAAATGGGGAAACTGTAACACATAACACACCTTATTAGGTAAATTGGGAAAAACAGAGGGGTCATTTTGTTTTCCACCTTAATTTCACATCAATCAACGTACGCATATCTATTACTCAAAAGTTGTAATTTTTGAAGTTCTTGGAGGCAATCATTGAGATTTTACTATGGTACAAGAAAATGCATACTTGTTTTGTATATCTAGTGAACCATCGAACAAAGAAACTTACTGTAAATACCATTGACAGTTCTTAAAGTTGAAAAGTACAGCACGAGTGATATTCTTCTTAACAACTCAAACCGATTTGGAAAATCAGATTTTGGACAAGAACTGCTCTTTTCTGGTCCATTGTTCCTGCAAACAAATTGGTAGTAGGATGATGTGGACGCGTTATTTGTTAACCCCTAAATGCCCAAGGCACCCAATTTGGGTGTCCAAAAAATTTCAAGAAACTTTGAAACCCTGTTGAAGGTACGGATTTTATCATTTTCAGGTTCCTTTTTTTGGAAAGTTGCTTGCTCAAGTTAGCTCCACCGTTCAAATTCAACTTCCTTCATATCTTTTTCCAATTTTTTTGGTGGAAGGTTAACTACAAGCATACATTTTGTGTCATGAATAGTGTCGTGAATAGTGTCATGAATAGTGTCATGAATGGTGTCGTGAATAGTGTCATGAATAGTGTCATGAATGGTGTCATAGAACCTATGAGAAGTTGCCACATTGAAAAGGCGGGCATCAAGTTGAGCAAAAGGTGAAGATTTCCCTTGGGCAATAAGGGCCTTTTTACTAAAATTTTGACATTTAGCAAAATCTAAAAGTGCTTTTGGACTAATTTCACTTGGAATGTCTTTGTTATTAAAATTGGAATCTATTCACCGTTGAAAATCTTTCATTTGTATTGATTTTTGGTCAATAATTGAAGCTGAAATTTTATTTGTATTAGACGGTTGCGTTCTGACAGTTGCGTTGCAGGCTCATTTGTGAAATTGTGGTCATGGATTTGGAAGGGGGGCCATTGATTTTGAAGTAACAACAATAAACACTAAAGCAATCTAAGTGGTTGTTTTCCAAATTTGTATCTAGAAGTTGCCAATTTGCATTAGAAGTTTCGGGTAGCTCCAGAAAAAGCAAAAAATTCTATACTCATCATCATTCAATTGCAAATATCTTAAAATCCGCATGGCCATTTTGGATTCTTGTTGGAGAGTGCTATCTAGAAGTCTTGAAGTTCAAGATTCAACCGTTACAATTTTATTTTGATGTTTAATAATGATCTTACAAGGACAAATCAAAAACTTCAAAACTGCCTTCCAAAAACAAGAAAAACACCCTTGGGCATTTAGGGGTTAAATTGGGAAAAATGGAGGAATCATTTTGTACTCCACCTTAAATCCAAAAAGTCACCTTAAACCATATTCAAAGGTATCAAATTCAATCTGAGCCACTAAGATTTTTTCCCTTTCAAATTCCTCTTCTCAGGTGAGGGCACGTGTACCAAAAAAAGCGTTGTGAGCCATTAGAAAAAATATGAGCTCTCTAGAAGGCCGCTAAGAACCCCTCTCAAGGGGTCTCCTTAATTGTTTTAATTTGTACTTTGGAGTAATAAAAATTCCTTACACCCTATTATGTCTTTGACTACAATCATGGCTCACATTGACATGTCCAATTTTCATTGGGCGCCACAATTACATGTACATATAACCATGGTTCTTTTTTTCAATATTAAAATCTTTAACTTAGTACTTGTGAGGGTGACAGTAGTTATGATTGTGTACAATAGTAGAAGAATAACTAAAAAATTATGACATAGTACTAAATTGCCATTTTCTATTCATAATTTTTTTGATGTACAATAGAAAAGTCATACAAGATAGAGACACTTCACACACGCTTTTAATGTACGCGGCCTAGGCTCAATAAATGTTAAAAGTGTCAACTCTTAAGAGCCTTGTGAAGAGTTCATATTTTCTCTAATGCTCAATTTCAGGTGGTCACCTAAAACCTTCAAAAATTCCAAAATGTACTGTTTTCCCCAATACCGCATTTGTGATGAAAAAATGGTGGCACTGGATTCCATCCTCCTTTGCAAAAGGAGACTTCATTGTTGACAATTCAACCTCTGCCGACCACAGACCGATATCCCGGAGGGATTGTGAGTGGGGAAGATTGTCGTCCTGACGTACTAATTTTTTTTATGTTGTGGAGCCAGCTTTCACGAATTTAATGAAAGAATTGCGCCTCGACATTAGTTTGCTGACCACTTCCTGTTGATGTTCTCCGACAAACTAATCTCAAAGGAGTCTCGTGCAGGGACTCGGTCACAGAACGCGCACTCTGTGCAGTGCAACAGCGTTTTGCTCAGCTCGGATCAGCTTGGCTCCGTGATGTTCATAAACCAAGGTATTTACGCAAAGTGATGAAGCATTTTTTAACCCCTAAATGCCCAAGCCACCAAATTTTGGTTTTCAAAAAACTTCCATGAACGTTGAAACCTTGTCGTAGGTAAATATTTTATTCATTTAAAGTTTTTTTCTGAAGAAGTCGTGGGTTGAAGTGAGCTTCAACGTTCAATTATAATATTCTCCATACCTTATTTCAATTGTTTTTGGTGGAAGTTACATTGCAAGCATATCTCTTGCACACCATATAGTTTGATGAATAGTGTCATATTGTCATTGCAAAGCCTATGACAAGTTGCCATATTGAAAAAATGGGCATCAAGTTGAGAATGAAGTGAAAACCTTGGGCACTCCCATGGGTAGTGAGGACCCTTTTGTTGAAAAAAATTCTTTTAACAAAATCCTAATATGTACTTGCACTAATTTCACTTGGAATGTATTTGTTATACAAATGAAATTCATTCACCATTGAATTCTCTTTCATTCATGATGGTTTTTGGTCAATAATTGGAGTTGAAATTTTTCTTTGTATTAGGTGGTAGCTCTTTGACAATTACACTGCAAGTTCATTTTTGAAACTACGGTCATTAATTTGGAAGGGGAGTCATTAGTTTTGAAGTAACAACAACAAGCATTAAATGGTTGTAAGTGGTTCTTTCCCACTTTGTAAACAATAGTTGTCATTTTTGCATTTGAAGTTTTGGGTGGCTAAAAAAAAACCAAAAAATTCCATACTTAGTCACATTCAATTACAAATATCCTAAAATCCACAAGGCCTTGTTTGAGGTTTTTTTGGTTAGTATCTCTATCTAGAAGCTTTGAAGTTCAAGATCTTAAGGTTACAATTTTGTTGGGATGTTTAATAATAATCTTACAATGACAATTCAAAAACTTCAAAATTGCCTTCCAAAAACAAGAAAAACACCCCTAGGCATTGAGGGGTTAAATCGTTAAAGGAAAGTCAAGAAATGTCAATTTGCGTCAAAGGGTTCGTTCCCACGCAATTCATCTTTTGCCATTACAAAATACACAACACCAATGAAATTGCATCTTGCACTTTTGACCTTTGATCCGTCCAATAATCACTACACTAAATATTGCATTATGGTGCCCTACACTATTTTCTTGGCATTTTACCCTATTAAAACTTTACTTGATACTACAATAATTTTCAGCAACAATTACTGATTTTTTTAATTTTTAAAGGCCTAACAACAACAAATAAAGTTGTGGAGAAGCAAACTAGCAGCATCTATGTCATAAATCATGTGAAGTCCTAATATTTAAAAAGTTGCATGTGTCTCTAAGTGGCCAAGGGATGAGTCACAAGGTAACTTCTCATGGTCAGGCAACTTGATTGTTAAGACAACCTAAATGCACTATTTAGTGTAATGTTCACAAATGTGGCTAAATTTAAAAAAAAACACGTCATTTCAATTATTTCTTTTTACATTAATAATACAAATGCATCCTAATTCAAAAAATATGTGGACTTGCAAAGCACACTAATAAAAAATTCTACAACAATTTAAATCAAATCAACATATTTTGGGCTACAACATTTAAATACTATTTCAAATAATACAAATCAAGTGGCCATAATCCCAAGATGATTGTGCAAGCAAGTAGCTCCACTAGAGACCTTGTGGAAGATTTTGCATTATGAAGGATCCACCACCAAGTATAGTAATTTCTATAGGTACAACAAAAGGTTGGAATCGATATCCTACTTGGAGACACGTGCTTGGAGATGAAAGATAGGAGGCATACCACATTTTCATACTAATTAGATATAATTATCCAAATTTGTATGATGGAATCTTACACTATTTCCAAATCTTGCACTAGTTAGAATAACTTGTGTGGCACCAAATCATATTTGTTAAGTATACACATATGTGAATATCATAGTATTAGGGGAAAATTTGATAGATACTTTTGGAGTTTCCAATACTTGTTTAGGTACCCTTGATTTTTTAGAAATTGCACAAATACTCTTGGATCATAAATTTTCAATTTAATTTGTTGTGCTTGACACTTTGTTCATGACCACTATTATAACAAAGAATGTTATAGAATAGATAAGAAGCAATGTGCGCACAAAAGGACAAGGAAGTGGCATGTACAACAAAGTAACTTCTTGAAAACTATGATCTAAGGGTATTTGTGCAATTTGTGAAAAACCAAGGGTAATGCAACCTTTAGAGATATCCATCAAAATTTCTCTAGTACTCCCTTTGTCCCTCAAAAAATCTCCAAAAAGCTTCGATGTGAGGGATTAACTATGTTTTTAGTCTTTGTGCTAGTGACACATGCATTCAATAATCAATAACTTATATACCATTATACCAAGTGTACGCAAAATCTCCAGCTTTGACAACAATGTTTGGGCACCCAAATTCCATCCAAAAAGTACCATATTTGTGACATAGGTTGTAAATGTTGCTAGCTCCTCATTGTTTATGATTTAAAGATTATTGGTAACAATGGTACCTTATATGGGCAAGGCACTACAAAGAATCAAAAACTGTTCAAATTGACACAACTTGATTGACTAAACATGTTTGAATTCACAAGAAAATGTCCTAATTTATAAAAAAAAGACCAAATTGACAATGTTCCCTTGTGGCACCAAGCTTATTAGGAGAGCTCCTTCATTGCTTAACCCCTCAATGCCCAAGGGGCTGAAATTCCGCCCCTTTGAATTTTGTTCAAGGATTCCCCAAAGTTTTTTCCAAATTTTTTTGTGGTTATTATTATATCTAAATTATTGTTGAAGTCTAGTTTCAGCATCAAGAGTCTGATCTTGAAAATGAATTAACATGATTTGTCTATTCAAGATTTTGTGCAAGGGTGTCCATTGCAAATCTTCACTTTCTAGTGTTGAAGGCTCTTGGAAACAAGCCTCAAGTATGCTAGAACTTAGAGAAAAATTGCATTAAAAATTCATTTAAAAAAATTGTAGAATAGATTTTGAGAAGCTGGAAATTGATTGGGGTTATGCATGTTATACTTTACATACTCATATTTTTTGGTACCCTCAATTTTAGGTTTGAGATGCAAAAAGAGGATTGAAAGACTTCAAATCACTTTCAGAGTTTTATCCCCCTCATGATTAAACATTATAATCTTTCAATCCATAAGTGAAATAGTTGTGATTTCTTTTTGTATGCAATCTATAACATGTCTACTCTGAATTTGTACAATTACATTTCAAAAAAATTGATAAGATTGATCAAAATGCCAGCATTTTGTTCACTTTCAAGCAAATTCTGAGATACTCCAAAATTCTAGGGGCGTTGAGGGGTTAAGGTAGGAGCACCCATAAGCGTCAATCTAAGGGTTTTGAACTTGATGAGTATTAATAAACAACTAGCAAATTATAGAATCCTATTAGGAATAGAAAAATATTGAGTTTGCACTTCTGTATGTATTATTTTGATATTGTGCTTGGGGAGATCACTAGCCTATGTTTTAGAACGCGATATTTGTTAATTTGGGAAAAACAAGGGTCCCACTTTGTTTTCCCCTCAAATCCAAAAGTTACTTTAAAGCCAAATTCAAAGGTATTAGATTCAATCTGAGCCACTAAGATCTTTTCCCTCACAAATCCCTCCTCTCAGATGAAGGCACGTGTTGGTTTGAGGTGATCACCTCAAACTTCTTGACTTACTTCTTGAAAGTCCCAAAATGTACCATTTTTCCCAAATTAACCAATATTGTGTTTTAGGAACCATTTGAGTTAAAAGATAGGGTCCATTTTATTCAAAGGATATATATTTTTTAATATGTAGACATACTATAGGGTTCATGAAATACTATGTATTTTATTATATATAAATTAGGATATGTAAAAACATTAGGTAGTAGGATTTTTTTATTAATAAATTAGCCTTAACAAATAGGGGTTGTAAAAAAAATTAGTGTTGTTTGCTACCTTCCATGTTAAATTGTTTTAAATATATGCCATAGAATTGAGAAATACTAAGAACTTGTTATTAAAAAATTTCACTTAGACTATAGCCCTCTAAATCATATGTTTGTTATTGGTTTTAGGGTGAATACTATGTGTGTATATGTAATAGAAAGTAAGATTTTTTTTTGATGAATAGTGGAGATAGGATAAAATTGGACAAATCAAATTTATACATAAAAAAGCCCCATTTAAAAACCAAATAAATGAATTTATAAAAAAAATATAGGGTACTAGAAACATGATCCGCGTAGCTTTTTATATAAAAATATGGTCATTTTAATTACCATATTTTAGATAAATAGCCCTACATCAAATACCCTCTTAACTCATGTGTATACCATAAAATTATATGGAGTGATCTCCCCAAGATATTGTGAGAATAAGTTGTGAATTTTTAAAGAGTTGATTGCCATTGCACCCATAACCAACACCAAGGTGTCATGTTCACATGTTTTACATCCTTGTGATTACATCTATTCATTTCCATAGATTTTCCAAGATTTCAAAGGTGATGGTTATGGGGACACTAACGCTTATGGGTGCTCCTACCTTAACCCTTAAACGTCAAGGAGCATAGTAGATATGTTACCGTATATCTAGCATTTGCTACCAACAATTTTTTTTAACTTGGGATCTCAAATAGCACACTAGAACCGCGTTTATCTATATTCCAACTTCTTTGTTGATCTCAAATGTAGTAGAGGCGTGTATCCATTCCAAATACAAGAAAAATACCATGTATTGTGTTGGTCACAAAGGGCCTTTCTTATGTTTAAGGATTAACCCCTAAACACCCTCAAGGACCAAAAGTATCCTTGCATGATTTCAAAAGCTTGTTTGAGGCATTAAATCTAATTTTTTTATCTTGCTATAAATTACAATTATGAAGGCATTCAAGTTGTCCATGCCAATAGAGTCTAATGGCAAGGAAAGCCAAATGTTGCACAAGTGTTGCAAGAGGATTGATTGGGTGAAACACCATATGAGGTGTGGTGGCAAGGAGTATTGTACAAGCTGCAACTTGTCAATATTTTGTGCAAGATTCATTGTGTGTGCTTTGTGGTAGCAAGAAATTTGTTTGCAAGGGTTCAAGCATGTTCTAAATCCTTATTATGGCAACCCTCACCAATTGTGCCACTCATTGTTTTCCGTACAATAGCAATTTGAAGCCCTAAAACTTGACATGAAAAGAAGTGCAATCTTCAATAATTTGCAAATGTGTTCATTCACATCTAATCTTGCTATCCAAAAAAATTGAGATGAATCAAGGGCTTATAGAATTTTGTAAAAATCATCAAATAGCAACTACCTACCAAAAAATGAGATTTTGCTATCACATGTTGTTGGATCAAATGTTATAATCTCCCATCTCCCACAATCAATTGTTCCCAAAATTTGCAAGGCGTTTTCTAAGTAGGTATTCCACTATTCTCAATGGTCACTTTTTGAGGATCATCCAATTGACTAAGATACAATTTATCAAAGTTGTAGGTCTCCCAAAACCCTGATTTTGGTGAAAGTGACATGGGCCCTTAGGGGTTAACTTGCCCCACAAGCATAGTCTGGGAAATTTCTTTAGCTTAACCGGCCAATTTTTGACATTCTATTGGGACAACCGGTTGCCTAGAGTATACTCCTGACTAAACCTATAGAAAATAAAGAATACTCTCTCTATTTCCGGGTTTTTTTCTTTCTCAAAATCAACCGACTACCTTGTTACTAAATGCCGGTACTCCCAGTACATTGTGCACAAGATCATTGAACATAGCAAACGCTTTCTCAATGCTTGAAATTAGCAAAACGGAGCTTTTGAGTGGCTTGATTTGGAGCTTTTTAGAAGAACAGAGGGAGTATTAGTTTTTGAGTTTTTAGCAATTTAGGAGTGCTTTTAGCACAATTAGCAGTTTTCTTCGTAAGCCACTTGAGCTAATTCTGAAAAACCACAGTCGAGATCACTGCGAATCACTCTCGCGATTAGTTGCCACTTTCTCTTGATCGAGCATGCCATGAGAATACCGACATAATTCAAAGCAAAATGCATTCCAAAGCTTCGATTTCCACGAGTGTGAGCGGAGACTGCGCAATTTCTTTTATAGATTCATTATAGTTTCACATGTCTCATTTGTAGGCCGGTGCAAATCTGTTTTCTTGCTCTTTTCGGGCTCTTAGTCCCTAGTATTATCAAACCTAGTAGTAAATGGAGAGCTGGTGAAGTAGTGCTGCGATTGTGAATGACCAAGATCAAGTTTTGGTGGAAACGGAGAATTTAGGGTTCAAGAATCTGAAGGCAACAACTGCTGTTAATGGCGAGTATACTGACCATCACTCCGGCTGCTGCTGGTGATGAGCTTCTGCAAGTGCGTAAGAATCTCTTGTACACTTTCCTGCACATTTGCTGTTGATTGCTTTACTGTTAGACTGGTCATTTGTCCAGATCCAACTTTAATTTTTTTAGGATAAAGGTTCTCTGAAAAGGAAAGAAAATTGGTACCAAAACTTCGACATTTAAGGTGTTTTTGGATGGTTGGCTGTGCTTAGAAAATGGTTGTTATGGAGCATGTTGATGCCATTGTACTTGAAGGACAAGTAAACCCAGCTACTCAAGTTGTCCCATCTCCAAAAAATATTAATTCAAGTCTGCATTGTTGAGGGAATGTGAAGTGTCCAAAAGATATCATCAAGCATGCCAAGTATATAATTTCTATAGATGAATAAGCAATACAGATAAGCATAGGTTTCTTTTTGAGACAAAAATTAAGTCAAAACATTGGGATTTTTTGCGACAGAGGGAGTACTCATTCTCAGATGAATGGGGACCTCACCCTTATCTTTTTTGTACCTCTCATGGAACACAAAAACATTTAATGACAGTTTAAATCACCAGTATATTTGGTTATCAGTAATTCAAACTGTAATGCAGGTCGGGGTAGATTACCATTTTAGTGCCTCGAGGAACCGGCAAAGGTAAAAGGGATTCAAACTTATCAAAAGAATGAGCGATTTGAATACCATACGCTAAGGATCGAAGTTTTCTTGGCGCATTGACAACGTTTAGCAAAGCTAAAGGATTGGTGGGGTTCAAGTGAAGTTGTCTTATGTGGATATTTAATTTCAGAAGTAATAATAATGGTTATTGGGATTTGTTTAGATAGTCAAATTTGCTTAGACCCCTATAGTCTTTTGTTGATTCCATTTACAGAGAAACAAAACTTAGATCTATATTATAAAGTCTCATTTATCTATCTAATTTGTCTATGTAATGATATAAATCTCCGTTAACATCTCAAGTTCTATTAGAGAGGGGGAACTCTTTTAGAGAGGGAGAGCAAAAGGGCGGGAGGGTGAAAAGTCATTGAAACTTTTTATTTTCTAAATTCTACATATTGAGTTTACTCCTCTCTACCCTGGTGCAGGAATCACGATTGAAGTGCATAATCCTTTTCCGAGCTTTAAAAGGTCAATGTATGCTATTCAAAGTTTCACATGTGAAGGTTTTTTTCTTAAAGAAAACGAAGACTTTGGACAGGATTACTTGTAAGTACGCTGTGGACCTTTGTGAACTCTGAAGGCTTGGATTATGTATCAATGAAGCGTGGTTGCTTGTTTTTCACAACGATATGAATGGAAAAAGAAAGGTTGCTTTGCCTTGTGAATCAACATATAATGGCGTATACTACCAAGTAATTAACAATTTTTTTTATTGGCATTGTGCAGGTAAAACTAGAAGTTTAGTCTCGGTAGTGAGGCCGTTGGGTCACATCAGCAAGATGCGTCGAAAATCGGTTCTAGAAAGTACGAGAGAAAGAATCCTACTACCGAGATGGCTCTATCACAAAGTTTGGAGCACACGGTACCTACCGAGGCATCTGTTACACTGCTATATCAGAACTCTCAAAGGGCTTTCAGAGCTCTCATCTTTTTCACCTTTTGTGCAAACACTTGTTTATGCCGGAGGTAAGCTTTACTTTTCCAAATCTCCTTACTCTGTCGTGTTTCGAGTTTCCTTTCCATATCGTTGTCTTGTATTGCTGGTGTTCCGCTCTTGTCCAAATTCTCGATCATCCGTGTGCTTTTCTAGGTACTTTGCTGCTTTTTTTATATTTCCAGCTTGTTCAGTTTTGGTTGATGTTTATAAAGTGAGAGGTTTATCATCTTTTCACTTACAGGACAATACAACCTGGATGGGTGATCCTTGTGAAAAAACTTCAGATTCATTCTTAACCCACATGCCCAATCGAAATTAGAATTATGAAGTCTACTTTGGAAGCTAATATTTGGTTACAGAAGCTTTCAAAACACTGATCTTTTTAGTTAATGATTGTAGGTTATGGTACATTTTGTTACCTTCCATGCACGCCCTTTTCGATGACCGCCGCTTTTGGCTATCTCATCTGAGCAGTTTGGGGTTTAGTTTTTAGGAAAATTTCATGGATACCCCTGAAGTTTGCAATATTTACATAGATACCCTGCTTTTTCAGGAATTACACAAATACCCTTGGACCATAATTTTTAGGCATCTAGTGGTTGCATTTGTACTTCCTGCATGATCAATGTTGAAGAAGGGAATGTAATGAAACAAAAAAAAGAAACAACGTGTGCACAAAGGAAGTAGGGAAGTGGCATGCACAACAAAACAAACACCTAAAATTTGTGGTCCAAGGGTATTTGTGCAATTTCTGAAAAAGCAGGGGTATCTATGCAAATATTGCAAACTTCAAGGGTATCCATGAAAGTTTCCCATATTTTTTTCTGAAATGTTTTAGGTTATAACTTTTTGTGTTCTGGATCTTTTCAGAGAGGAATGGCGAAACTGTATTTCGAAAATTGCTCAGGACGTGACAAGGCATCAGCAGAAGCTGAGGTGGACGACACCATCTGGAAGCATCTTCCGCAGGAGCTTGTGGAGAAGTGTTTGGGTTATCTTCCAGTTCTAACGATTGCATCGAAGCTCAGGGCAGTGAACAAAACATGGAATTCTTTTCCTGGCACTCCACAATTCATGCCCTTGCACAACCACAGGAAGAACATCGACTCCTGCTTCGGGTTTTTAATGCACGGCACGAACATACTGACGCACCGGTGCGAGACTATGGCTTTAAATCACAACACTCTGAAATGGCAGCAAGCTCCATCTCTCCAGCTGGAAGGTAAGACTATAATTACTTAAACACCAAGTTGGGCAATTTTTTTCATATTAAGACTGAGATAACGTTTTTCTGGAGAGGTGTAGATTTAAGGGGGCAGTTCACATTAGTTCGTACCTCGTATCAAGTCCCTCTGAAATTTCAGAATCTTGTTGGCATTTCACTATATGTCGCAAGTTCCACGTATTGGTTCACTTAGAAATGCTTACCATATTAGCACTTTTTAGAAGTCTTGGCATCAAGATGGAGGGACTTTGCTTGAGATTTGCGTTGAGCAAAAACAGAAAACCCAACTTCAAAACCAAGTCCTACCTAGTTTAAAAAAGAGCTCTTTCTTTAGTATTTCATTTTGCGTATATAAGTTTAGGAGCACCCAATACCAACGTTGTACTTAATGGCTTCACTCCCTACAAAGGATGTTCATTCTAGAACTTAAATCTAGGTATTTCATAAACAGCTTATCATTTTGGTCAATAGCAATAGGCTATCTATGAAGTACCTAGGTTTAAGTTCTAGAATGACTACGATGTGCAGAGAGTGACGCCATGAGGTACATTGTTGCTGCTGTTGGGTGCTCCTACCTTAACCCAACAACAAAGATGGGATCTTGGATGGAGGTGGGACCGTACATGGAGGTGGGACCTTTAGAGACATAGTGTATTAGAGCCTATTTCCATTTGGGGGGCTAGAGGGGTCCATACCAAGCCTAGACCTCTAGCCTTCAACTCTGCAAAAGTTGAATAAACATTCCTGGACCTTCCGGACCCTAGATTGGAGCTTGGTTTCAAAACTGTATGGCTCGTAGAGATTTCAGAGTTTTTTTCTTTTCTCTGCCCATGGGCCTCCAGTTCCGGTTACCAATGGAAACTGGCCCTAAACCGCCCATAAGTATGGAACTACGATTGTTGTCATTTTCAACTGAAATTTGCCAATGTAATGGAATCTCTCTCTCTCTCTCTCTCAGGTCCCCACAGAACTTGCCACGTGGAGTCGGTCTCCGAAGGAATACTGTGCATCAGCCCACATCCAGGCACTTCACCACCCTTCATAGTCTGGAACCCGCTTCTCCCGGCAACCTGCAAACGGACAATCCCTCGGATAATCTCTCAGGATGAGTACTGGAGCGTGAACTTGGTGGTGGACAAAGCAAACGTGAGCTTCAAAGTGCTTGCATTCACTGCTCACTTCAGGGAATGCCATAGCTTCTCATCAACCACAGGCACTTGGCATTCTCACCACGAGGGACCTGATGTTCCCAACGGTACTTTGTTCTTTCCAACACACAGAAATGGCGGTCACGTTGCAGTGGCGTACCAGAATTGCCTCTACGTTGCGGTGGGACGTCTGATCAACGACGTTCATCAAGTCGGAAGTTTATGCTACGACGTGAAAAGGAATGCTTGGAAATCTTCGTTGTTGGACATGGCGGACATGTTCACTTTGTCACCGGAGCTCGTGACGCTTTATGGTTATTGGTTCACCCGGGCACTGTTCGTTGCAGCGGACGTAATGTACAAGGTGGTGGAATACGTGAGCGGGGGTCACCTCGTTGGAGATGCTCGTCTTTGCCCTACAGTGCAGATCTTGGCCAGAATCGTCGCTGCTGGTAACCTTGCAGGTAACTTAAAAAATTTCTGAGCCACGGTCCTCGTCCATTTGCTTTTCTATTGCCTCAGTCCGTATTTTTCTCGTTTATCATGTACACTAAATAGTGCATCTAGGTTGCCTTACCGTAGACAGTTAGTGACTTATGGTTTGGCCACTTGGAGGCCCATGCAACTCTCTTAGATACTAGAATTTCACATGGTTTATGACATGGACATTACTAGTTTTTTTTTTTTGCAATTTTGTTGTTGTTGTTAGGCCCTTCAAAAATTGTTTGTTGCAATAATTATTGCTGAAAATTACTGTAGTTAAAGCAATATTTGTTAATTTGGGAAAAAAACGGATTTTAGGACTTCTGAATTTTTCATTTATAAGACTTCTTTGGTGATTTAAAGTGAATTTTATGATGGTTTCTTCAAGACCTTACATTAATGATGAAACGTCTTGAAGGACTTATAAAAAACTCACTTTATATCACCAAAATACTCTCATATACTGTATACAAAATTTAGTATCCCCAAAATCAGTTTTGGGAAAGGCTGTTTCCCAAGTTAACAAATATTGTGATAGTTTCAGTAAGTATGTAAATAGTGTAAAATTTCAAGAAAAAATTGTAGGGCAACCTAAACGTAATATTCAGTGTAGAGCAGTCTTACATTTATAAATCAGTTCTAAGAGTTTTGTGAAGAGTGTGACCATGACGTGGACTTGGTGAATTGTGAGTGCAGGGAAGTGGACGGTGATTGCCACCACGGTGCTCCCTGAACGCGACTGGGAAACCAAAGGCTTCGGAGGGTGGTACATGAGCTGCAGAGAACAAGCTGGCCAGGAGGAGGAGAAGCCCACGCTGTGCGCCATGTTCAAGGTGGACCCATCCTTGTTTCTGCTCAAGTTCAGCGTCAGCAGCGGCGTCTGGACGACGATGTGCGTCACCGACGTGGAGGCATGCACTGGGCTGCAGGACGACGCCTCCTCTCAGGATCCCACGGGCATCATGGTTCGTGTTCGGCGTTCCTGGGAGTGCCAGTGGACTGTGGCTCAGCGCCAGTGGCTGGCTATGAAACTGGTGCCTCATTACGAGCCCAGTTGGATTTGCCCAGCTCTGGAATGCTCGCATCACCCTCCACCGGCACCGAACTCAGGGTACTCATCATCATATCCATAACCTTCAATTAGTTTTCTCACCTCCAGGGAAACCCTTCAAATTTTTTATTTTTTGAGGAACAAGTTTAAAAATTTTGAACTCATGTTCGAGTTAACCCTCCTTCAATGGTTCATACACCACGTTTGGGTCCATGTACATTTATACGTAGCTTATCTATAAGAAGCCCGCTTTGCAAATAGCCGATCCAATGTAAGGTAGTATGCTTTAAAACCGTCACTGTAAGGGCTGGTCTGCCTTTTCATGGGCTTTTAAGACAGGAATATTTTTTGTTGACCAAGAGAAATAGATGTCAAATGTAACACTATTTTTTTTCATATTTTTTGAAGTATTATTGAATTATTGATGAATTTTCAAAGATTTCTGTAGTAGACACCTATTTGTGACGTGTAGGTCTCCCAAGTCTGTCCATGAGGTGAAACCAAGGAATATGATTGGCTCTTGCAATAAAATATACCTTTTCTTCTATATCTAAAGAGGTCCATTAAAAGATCACTTCATCTCCATTTTTGAGCTAACAATAGGGACGCTTTACAAAAGAGGGTTGCAATTTGAGCACACTACCTTAACCCTTCAATGGTTCATTCATCACATTTGGGTCCATGTACATTTATACGCAGCTTATGTATAAGAAGTCCGCTTTGCAAATAGCCGATTCAATGCGTCCATTAGTACAATTGGAATTGTAAACACTATTCTAGAATTTGCTCGGCACGGCCTTGAAGTTGTAATTAAAATGCTGCCATTCTTATGTCCAAGAGTAGGAAAGCTAAAATGTTGATAGAAACTCTGAACTGCGTTGTGAAGATCATTAGCTATACAATAAACCAGGCAATTTTCAACTACAGTACAAGTGAGGGCAGGTTTTCAGATTTTTTTATATTTTTAGGC
Source organism: Ulota crispa (assembly GCA_963920765.1). Classification (NCBI taxonomy): domain Eukaryota; kingdom Viridiplantae; phylum Streptophyta; class Bryopsida; order Orthotrichales; family Orthotrichaceae; genus Ulota; species Ulota crispa. The sequence goes on from OY987243.1 coordinate 15,789,990, forward strand.
TCGGTTAAAATAGACTGGAGGTTGCTCAGCCTGGGTCTTCATACTGATATGATCAATATTTTGAGCTATCCCAGTAGAGGTTGAACAGGCGAGGTTCTCGGTTTAGGATTGTGCTTGGCAGGTTCTAGAAAAGTGGACTGCAGCAGTGGCTTAGTAGTTTGGCTGGGTTTACTTCTACCGATTTTTTATTTGTTTTATGGCTACCCAGATTGTGAGTACCACGGTGATATATTTCAAAATTTTCAGTTGAGTGCTGAGTGTGTTCACAAATGCGGCTGAATTAATTGAATATTTCTACCAGTTTTTGAGGGAAAATTTCATGGATACCCCTGAAGTTTGCCATATTTACATAGATACCCTTGGTTTTTCAGAAATTACACAAATACCCTTGGTTCATAATTTTCAGGCATTTGTTTGTCATTTTCAGGCATTTGTTTTGTCATGCACGTTACTTCTTTGATGACAAATGTTAAAACAAGAAGTGCAATAGTACAGAAAAGAAACAACGTGCACACAAGGGAGAAAGAAATGACTTGCACAATAAAACAAACGCTTGAAACTTATGAAAGGGTATCTATGTAAATATGGCAAACTTCGTGGGTACCCATAAAATTTTCCCTTTTTTTCTTGAATGCTACCATAAATGTGAGATCTATACTGATTAGTTTGAAGTTTTTGCATATTTAGCAGTGTTTTTAGCCACTTGATATAATTACAAAAACTATGTTTGAGATATCTGGTGGAGTGTTGTGCTTGAGTGGGGGAGCTTGTGAAAGAGTTTGTGTTGTTTGGGAAACATCTCCACCGACGGAAGAGCAAAGTTTTTGCTGGTTGCCCCTACTATTTTAAGTTTCAACCAGTTAAAAGTCTCCTAGTGCACAAATCAAATGCTAAAAAGGTATGCAAACTTTGGAGACGGATGATTTTTTTTCATCTATAACTAATTTGAGGACTCTCAACCTTATTCTTCATCTGAAGTAGGTTTTTGAACATACAAAATTATTGGACCACTTGGACTTGGGAGGTTTTGTACTAAAAATTACAAGTAAATCTTGTAACACCTTGCTTAGACTAATGCTTGGAGTTTTAGACATTTGCGTCTTGGATTGAGTTTAACAAATACAGGAAAGGAATAACTTCCATTATAGTAAAAGCTTTGGGTTTGATCTTGCAATTTTGCCCCTCTCAAGCTGGGATATTCCTTGTTTGAGTGATTGTGTCCCAATGGATTGAAAGGTTAAAAGTGTCCTAGGAGTATGCAAACAAAATTGAATCAATTTCAATATTAAATAGACTAACTTGATCCATGTTGGACACTAGTGCCTACCAGAGGAAGGAAAAGTGAGTCCTAGGACCATTGTATTTTATAGTAGCCTACCAAAAAGATTGTTGCATTTTTTTTATCACTCTTGTCATGAAAAATAAAATAACTTTTAAGGTAGAAAATATATACTCCAAATCACAACTATGATCATGACCTTTCTCAATAAGCAACTTGATAACAAAAAAAAGCAACATGTCAATTGTTTTTGTTGCCAAAGATGACCTTGAAAAAGGTTTAAAATTAGACATGCAACAATCTTTTTGGTAGGCCATTGTACATGGGAGTGGTTCCATAATTATTTCCAAATTTGATAGTGCATAGTACGGCATTTCAAAGCTCAACGCTTTTTGAAGCTAGATTTGTTTATCACTTTATTCCTCCAAGTTTTTTGACAAGGAAAACATTTGATTTCTCATTAGTGGTTTCAAGGCTTTTCTTTTTGTAATTTTCCTAAAATTCTCACTTGATAAAGCTCTTGCTTCTTGTTTTCTCAAGCAAGAAAGCCCAAGCTTGCTCCTTTGCACACCTTACTTTTGGATTTCTCATGAGAAATCCAATCTTTTGTGTTGTTTTTGCAAGGAAAAACCCTCAAGAAAACTATTTTTTTGAGGATTGAAATTGCCTTTATAGGCATCATGTCTACCTTTGAGAGTTCACTAAAATGAATATTCTTTAGGTGTTTGTTTGATGCTATTGTAGATAGAGACACTCACATTTTGAAAACATATTCAAAAAGATTTATTCATTAATAATCTACACGAGGTAATCTACATGAGGTCATTTCAAAACCAATGTATAAATAGTGATTTGTATAGACTAATAGGTTTTTTTTTGTTGATGGTTGGTGTCTTTGATGAGTGCATGAGTTTTTTTGGTTATGAGGGTTTGTTAGATTGCCACTACATGCAACATGATGTGTAAGTTCTTTGCAATGTAAGTACTATTTGTAATTAAATACAAAATGGATGGCTTGTTAGCATCTTTTGAATGGAGACTACTACATCAAATAACAAACTTTTAGTGAATCATGTATTACAAGGCTTTTGAAAATTTTATGTTACAAAATTTTAATTTTATTCTAATCTTATTTTCATTTTGTTTCATAAGAAGAGATTTCTCAAATTCTGTTATATATAAGTGATCAATAATTAGAACACCTTGTAGAAAAACCCCTTATAATGATGTATAATCTAAAAATTTAAAAAAATGCTTGAGCGCAACATTGAAGGTGATACTACAAGCGATTCCTTCTATAAATTTCAAATGCATCTTCAAATGTGCCAAAATTGCTAAAACCATTATATGTTCTTATACAAACTCTAGTAATATCTTGTTCATTGTGACAAATCACAATTCCTCACTCAAGCATAAAACTAAATAAGAATTTTTTTCTTTTTAAACTAATAACAACCAATTTTAAAATTTAACAAATATTTTTATCTCCTTTAGAAAATAAGGTGTACTTCAAAACCTATATTGCTAGAGGGTAATACCAATGAACAACATGAGAACTCAAAACATTGAAAGGAGTATTACCATGTTCTGAACTCATGGTTGTTTAACACTTTCAAAAACATGTTAAAATAACTCCTATACCAAATTCACCTTCTTAAAAATTTCTCAAACAAAATGAATGATGCTTGTTTCTTCCAATTTTGTAAAACAATATCATATATAATTCTAGAACAAAATTCACTTTGGCTTCTCTACAAAATCATTTCATTCTGCACAATACTCAGATTTTAAGCTTTAATTTACTTATAATTTTTGTATAAAATGATACCATATTAGAAAGAATTGTCATGGTCACGTTGACCCCATATTTTACATAATTTTAGACTATTAATAAAATTCTAGATTTTGTTTGCAAACATAGGGAGATTTTTAGATATTAAGAGATGCAAGTCTCATGATGTTTTGAGTAGACCTCTTGTTATTTTCATATGATGTATGCAAAGCATTGAAAGATCTTTGGTGTTTAGAATAAATGGACCTTATGTAGTCTAGAATTGCTTCAATAAGTTATATCACACAAGTTTTTAGATTATTATAAAATTTATTACTTTTATATTTTTAATTCGAACTAACTCACATGACTAGATGACCATGTGTTGAATTGGTAGTCGCATTAGTACTTGGTGGAGTAGGATTTGATGATATTGATGCAATAAGATCCGAAGGTTCTTTGTGCAATATTTGAACTAAGAAAATAATTCCAACAACGTAAGCAATAAAACCTATAATGTTAAAAAAGAATCCAATTTGATATGAAAGTGTTGGAAACCTATTGTCAACTTTCAATAATGGTAAAAGAACTCCAACAAAAAATGGAATTAAAAAGAACAGCCCTAAAATAAATGTAAGCCATTGTTCATTGAAACAATGAGCACCTGTCATTACTGTTACTTCTACTTCCACCAAAAGACATTATTTTATGAAACCTTTCAAGGTTGAGGCTTTAGTGAGTTTAATTCAAAAAAATTCTCAATTACATCCAAAATATCATAAGTTTATCATATTGGTACCATTCTTTTAGAAATTGCATATACATGCGCAAATATGTATTTAACACTATTATTGTTTTGATTATACAAATCAAATTTGTATTTCAAAAATTGCCGCTATTGAGTATCTTTACGAACAATAAAAAAAATCTTATATTTTCTAATTAAAATAATGGAAAATATACTTCAATTGTTAAAATTGAGTTCCAACATTCCAATTTTGAATTTCTTGCATTCAAAGATGCATTAAAAAATGTTGATTTTACTTCCATTTCTATGTAGTGATACGGCGGTCTCTGCATCCAAGTGTTTTTTACACATTCTTGAGAAGAATTATGTTTTTTGGATTTTCGTTCTTCTCAAATAATAAATCAATAAAAAGTAAGCTGTAAAATTATGTACATTCATTGCTTTGAAGATTATTTTAGTTTAGTTATGTTTATAAACTTTGATCTCTTCATTGAGGGCATCAACATCATTATATCATTTTGAGGTATTTTAAAGCAAATCCATATCATTAAGCAAATGATAAACAAGTAACAATCAAACAATCTTGAAGGTTTTGATGCCAAAATTTTAGGTTCTTTTATAAATTTATTGCAAGGTAATTGCAAAATTTGAGATATTTACTTTGTTTTGTTAGGAGGTCACTTAGTGTATCTATAGTATACCAAGTGTAGCCAAGTAATTTTTTGACCCCTAATTACTTTTTAATAAACTATGATTTCAACTTATAATTTTGGGCATTGTTTAATCAAGACTATAGGATTCTATTGCCAACCCAAATAATATATTAAATGATTTCTAGAGAAGGTTGAAAAATGAACTAAAATGGCATGTTTTTCAACTCAAATATTTATAAAGATCACATTCAAACGACCGTTGCATCAATATTCAAGAAATGTAAACTTTCAATAAAGCCCCATTTTTGAGAATTTTTTGTGTAATTTTTAAACAACTTTTTCTTATATAATATAGAGGTGTGAAAATCATATTCAACTTTACAATGTATCCTTTTATTTCAAAAATTTGTAACTAATTATAATTAACAAAAAATATCAATAATTCATTAAAAAAACTTTCAAAGTAGGAAAATCTACTTATATTTTTTTCTTTTCTTTTTATTTAAACTTTAGGACATAATATAAGGGTCAAAATCTTTGCCACACGTAGGTTGTATAAATGCATAGAGCGACTTCCCTGAGGTTATAAAATGATGGAGTTTGTTTTGTATTCTGTCTTTATCCCATTTCCAAGAGTTTGAATTTTGATTTTGGAATTTTTTTGATTATTTTGTGGTTTGCGTATATAAAAAACAAGCCTTTTCTTCAATAAATTATTTGTGTAAAGGTTCTTACATTGAAAAAGATCACTTTCTGAAGTTTAATAAATTGTAGTTAGTTTATGAATTAGAAGTCAAAAGTTAAAGTTTGAACATGTAATATTTGCAAACGTACTTTGAACTTTTTCCTATTGTTTTCTAGTAACATCATGTAAAACAAGCATTTGACTTTGAATCCCTTAGCATTAAAACTTAAAAGGGCTAACAATAAAAAAAACGGTGAAAATTCTTATGTCACCGTTTTCCTTGCCAACATAAAATAGGTTTAACTATGGGCTCAAGGGAATAATTTCAATGAACTGCTTTCACAAATGTCACAAAGACCTAGTTGTTCTAAAGAACAAATTACTAGCTTCAAGAAATTAAAAAGTACTCACATAGCTTTGATTCCAAGTATCACTATATTTGTACTACTAAGTGGAGCTTAACCCTCACTAATTCCATGTCTTTTTCTAGAACCTTCTAGAACTTTTTGGTGGAAGTTGAAACAAGAAAAGATGCCTTAAATATAAAACACCAAACGCCCTCCAACCATCTTTTGAAAACCAACAAACCACCAATAGCCCCGTAGCAAAGTGTTAGCATTGTGATGAAGGCAATTACTATTTTTGGTTTCAAAAAAAGACCAAAATGAGGGTGCATCAAGGTTAGATTTTGAACCAATTATATGAGGTATTGATTTTCTATGAAGTACGTTGGGATTCAATCTTGAGGATTAGATTCTAGACCAAGTGGTTTGTGAGATGATATTTTTTTTGTAAAGTTGAATGTTGCATAAATTGTACATGTCCAACTCACGCAAATTGTGTGCATATATATATATATATATATATATATATATATATATATATATATATATATGGCACTAATATGTGTACCACATCCTTTGAACTATTGTACCACACCCTAGGGTAAATTTTAGATTTCGACCATCAAAAAGCTAAATTTGAGAATTTTGAATTCAGATTTGGACTAAGAGACCATAATTTAGTTTAGAACCATAAAAAAAGTTGCACTTCAACAACACCCAATGAAAAAGTTTAGCTAAGGAGAAAAGTGTTACTTTTACTTTTGTTTGTAAAAAAAAGACAAGCTTTTTCATTAAGTGTTGTGGAATTGCAACCTTTTTTTATGGTTCTAAACCAAATCATGGTCTCTAAGTCCAAATTTGAATTCAAAATTCTCAAATTTAGCTTTTTGATGGTAGAAATATACAATTTACCTTGGGGTGTGGTGT